>JALIZH010031820.1:0-17045 GCA_030522465.1 Rhipicephalus appendiculatus
TATGGGAGGTTCAGTCCAGTACTTATTAGATGCGAAGCATCTTATGCTCGGGGTTTTGTCCATCCCTCCCACGTCCCCCGTCCCGCATCCCGCGTCCGGCCACTTTCATGAAGTAGGGAAGCACCCATTATGCGAACCAGAACACTGTAGTAATATGAAGGCCGTCAACCTTAACACAGTCATCAGAGTCATGGCCGAGAGCACAGAGAGGCTGCTTAGAAATGGCTAGGCAGGTGGTGTCTGTCGCCCAGGTTGACCCCATTCCTTGATCTTGCTTGCATGTGTTTGGAGGGGGCTTAGTCCGTCCCTCCTTCCCGCATCCCACAGCGCATTTGCGTCCCCTCCCCCTCTCTCTCCTACGCTCACCCCCCTTTCTCTCCTCTAGGAATCCTCTACTCTACGGAGCGTCCCACAGCGCATGCCCGTCCCCTCCCCTATCTTCTCCTATGCTCACTCACTTTCTCTACTCAAGGAATCATCTACTATACGGAGCGGCGCCCGCGTCCCACAGCGCATGCTCATCCTCTCCTCTAGGAATCCTCTACTCTACGGAGCGGCTCCCGCGTCCCCCCCCTCTCTCTCCTCTCCTACGGTCCCCCCGTCCTCTCCTCTAGGAATTCTCTACGGAGCGGTGCGCATGACAGGTGGTGTTACAGCTGCATACTGGCGCCACGGTAGTTGCGCGGTATGAAAATGACGGAGCGCGCGCGCCTCATTCTCTCTCCTGTGGAGCGCTGCCATGAGCGCCCGGACCGCTGCCGTGAAATGAGAGCGGCGACGTTTCTCCCGCTCAAGCTAATTATCTCCCCGTTGCTTCGCATCCACACATAGTTCCCTTCAGCGGGAAATGGGGAAGTTTTTTAGATGCGAAGCATCTTATGCTCGGGGCTCTGTCCGTCCCTCCCGCGTCCCCCGTCCCGCGTCCCGCGTCCGGCCACTGTAATGAAGTAGGGAAGCACCCATTATGCGAACCAGAACCCTGTAGTAATATGAAGGCCGTCAACCCTAACACAGTCATCAGAGTCATGGCCGAGAGCACAGAGAGGCTGCTTAGCAATGGCTAGGCAGGTGGTGTCTGTCGCCCAGGTTGACCCCATTCCTTAATCTTACTTGCATGTGTTCGGAGGGGGGCTTAGTCCGTCCCTCCTTCCCGCATCCCACAGCGCATGCGCGTCCCCTCCCCCCTCTCTCTCCTAAGCTCACCCCTTTCCTCTATCTAGGAATCGTCTACTCTACGGAGCGGCCCCCACGTCCCACACCCCCCACAGCGCATGCGCGTCCCCTCCCCCTGTGCTCTCCGACGCTCACCTCCTTCCTCTACTCTAGGAATCATCTACTCTACGGAGCGGCGCATGCGCATCCCTCCCCCCTCTCTCCTCTAGGGAATACTCTACTCCGCGGAGCGGCTCCGGCGTCCCACAGCGCATACGCGTCCTCTCCCCCCTCTCTCCTCTTGGAATCATCTACTCTACGGAGCGGCTCACGCGTCCCACACCCCCCACAGCGCATGCACGTCCTCTCTCCCTCTCTCTCCTTTCATACGGTCCCCCCCCCGTCCTTTCCTCTAGAAATCCTCTACGGAGCGGCGCGAACGACAGGTGGTGTGACAGCTGCTTACTCCGCTGGGGGGCGCCACGGCAGTTCCGCGGTATGAAAATGACGGAGCGCGCGCGCCTCATTCTCTCTCCTGCGCAGCGCCACGATGAGGGCCCGGACCACTGCCGTGAAATGAGAGCTGCGACGTTCTTCCCGCTCAAGCTAATTATCTCCCCGCTTCTTCGCATCCACACATGGTTCCCTTTAGCGGAAGATGGGGAATTTTAGATGCGAAGCATCTTATGCTCGGGGCTCCCGTGTCCGTCCCCCCGTCCCGCGTCCGGCCACTTTCATGAAATAGGGAAGCACCCATTATGCGAACCAGAACACTAGTAATATGAAGGCCGTCAACCCTAACACAGTCATCAGAGTCATGGCCGAGAGCACAGAGAGGCTGCTTAGCAATGGCTAGGCAGGTGGTGTTTGTCGCCCAGGTTGACCCCATTCCTTGAGTCATGACCGAGAGCACAGAGAGGCTGCTTAGCAATGGCTAGGCAGGTGGTGTCTGTCGCCCAGGTTGACCCCATTCCTTAATCTTGCTTGCATGTGTTTGGAGGGGGCTTAGTCCGTCCCTCCTTCCCGCGTCCCACACCACCCCAGCGCGTCCCCTCCCCCCTCTCTCCTACGCTCACCCCCCTTTCTCTCCTCTAGAAATCCTCTACTCTACGGAGCGGCCCCCCGCGTCCAACACCCCCCCACAGCGCAAGCGCCTCCCCTATGCTCTCCTACGCTCACCCCGTTCCTCTACTCTAGGAATCATCTACTCTAAGGAGCGGCGCCCACATCCCCACAGCGCATGCGCGTCCTCTCCCCCTCTCTCCTCTAAGAATCCTCTACTCCACGGAGCGGCTCCCGCGTCCCACACCCCCACAGGGCATGCACGTCCCTTCCCCCTCTCTCTCCTCTTCTACGCCCCCCCCCCCTTCCTTTCCTCTAGGAATCCTCTGCGGAGCGGTGCGCACGACAGGTGGTGTGACAGCTGCATACTCCGCTGGGGGGCGCCACGGTAGTTCCGTGGTATGAAAATGACGGAGCGCGCGCGCCTCATTCTCTCCTGTGCAGCGCCGCGATAAGCGCCCGGACCACTGCCGTGAAATGAGAGCGGCGACGTTCCTCCCGCTCAATCTGATTATCTCCCCGCTGCTTCGCCTCCACACATGGTTCCCTTTAGCGGGAGATGCGGAATTTTTTTTTACAGTCTTTCCTACCGCCCCCCTGCCCTTTCGAATTACATATGCTTCGGAAGTTCTTTCACGTCAGATGTCTGGAAATATTGGAGTCGAAGTATGTATCAACATGATTGATGGCGCTCCGGTGTTTTGCAGAAACAGAGCTTAACATTCCTGCCATGTTCGAATCTTTTAGATGCGAAGCATCTTATGCTCGGGGCTCTGTCCGTCCCTCCCGCGTCGCGCGTCCCGCGTCCCCCCGTCCCCCCATCCCGCGTCCCCCGTCCCGCGTCCCGCGTCCGGCCACTTTCATGAAGTAGGGAAGCACCCATTATGGGAACCAGAACACTGTAGTAATATGAAGGCCGTCAACCACTATCACAGTCATCAGAGTCGTGGCCGAGAGCACAGAGAGGCTGCTTAGCAATGGCTAGGCAGGTGGTGTCTGTCGCCCAGGTTGACCCCATTCCTTGATCTTGCTTGCATGTGTTTGGAGGGAGCTTAGTCCGTCCCTCCTTCCCACGTCCCACACCACCACAGCGCATGGCGCGTCCCCTCTTCCTCTCTCTCCTCTAGGAATCCTCTACCCTACGGAGCGTCCCACACCCCCCTCAAACGCATGCGCGTCCCCTCCCCTATCCTCTCCTACGCTCAACCCCACTCTCCCCTCTAGGAATCATCTACTGTACGGAGCGGCGCCAGCGTCCTACATGCCCACAGCGCATGCTCGTCCCCTCCCCCTCTCTCCTCTATGAATCCTCTACTCTACGGAGCGGCTCCCGCGTCCCAACGCCCCCACAGCGCATGCACGTCCCCTCTCCTCTCCTACGGTCCCCCCCCATCCTTTCCTCTGGGAATCCTCTACGGAGCGGCGCGCACAACAGGTGATGTGACAGCTGCATACTCCGCTGGCGGCGCCACGGTAGTTCCGCGTTGTGAAAATGACGGAGCGCGCGCGCCTCATTCTCTCTCCTGTGGAGCGCTGCCATGAGCGCCCGGACCGCTGCCGTGAAATGAGAGCGGCGACGTTTCTCCAGCACTAGCTAATTATCTCCCCCGCTGCTTCGCATCCACACATGGTTCCCTTTAGCGGGAGATGGGGAATTTTTTTAGATGCGAAGCATCTTATGCTCGGGGCTCTGTCCCTCCCGCGTCCCCCGTCCGCCGTCCCCCCATCCCCCCGTCCCGCGTCCGGCCACTTTCATGAAGTAGGGAAGCGCCCTTTATGCGAACCAGAACACTGTAGTAATATGAAGGCCGTCAACCCTAACACAGTCATCAGAGTCATAGCCAAGAACACAGAGAGGCTGCTTAGCAATGGCTAGGCAGGTGGTGTCTGTCGCCCAGGTTGACCCCATTCCTTGAGTCATGGCCGAGAGCACAGAGAGGCTGCTTAGCAGTGGCTAGGCAGGTGGCCTCTGTCGCCCAGGTTGACCCCATTCCTTAATCTTGCTTGCATGTGTTTGGAGGGGGCTTAGTCCGTCTCGCGTCCCACACCACCACAGCGCATGCGCGTGCCGTCCCCCTCTCTTTCCTACGCTCACCCCCCTTTCTCTCCTCTAGGAATCGTCTACTCTACGGAGCGGCCCAGCGTCCTCTCCCCCTCTCTCCTCTAGGAATAATCTACTCTACGGAGCGGCTCCGGCGTCCCACATCCCCAGAGCGCATGCGCGTCCTCTCCCCCCTCTCTCCTCTTGGAATCCTCTACTCTACGGAGCGGCCCCCCTCGTCCCACACCCCCCCACAGCGCATCCGCCTCCTCTCTCCTACTCTCACCCCCTTCCTCTACACTAGAAATCATCTACTCTAAGGAGCGGCGCCCACATCCCCACAGCGCATGCGCGTCCTCTCCCCCCTCTCTCCTCTAAGAGTCCTCTACTCCACGGAGCGGCTCCAGCGTCCCACATCCCCACAGGGCATGCACGTCCCCCCTCTCTCTCCTCTTCTACGGTCCCCCCCCCCCGTCCTTTCCTCTAGGAATCCTCTGCGGAGCGGTGCGCACCACCGGTGGTGTGACAGCTGCATACTCCGCTGGGGGGCGCCACGGTAGTTCCGCGGTATGAAAATGACGGAGCGCGCGCGCCTCATTGTCTCTCCTATGCAGCGCCGCGATGAGCGCCCGGACCACTGCCGTGAAATGAGAGCGGCGACGTTCCTCCCGCTCAAGCTAATTATCTCCCCGCTGCTTCGCATCCACACATGGTTCCCTTTAGCAAGAGATGGGGAATTTTTTTTTTATTGTGTGTGGACTTGACAAAGTTGATGAAGGAGGAACACATGAGCTACTCTTAATACCAATAGCCGGCCAGGCGATTGGACAGGTTAGACTCTCAAGCTTCCTCCCAGCTGGATCCAAAAGCAAGATTTTACTGCAGACTTCTTAATGCTTGCTGCAGTTTTTAACGTTGATTAGTCTTTTTTAGATGCGAAGCATCTTATGCTCGGGGCTCTGTCCGTCCCTCCAGCGTCCCCCCGTCCCGGGTCCCGCGTCCGGCCACTTTCATGAAGTAGGGAAGCATCCATTATGCGAACCAGAACACTAGTAATATGAAGGCCGTCAACCGCTATCACAGTCATCAGATTCATGGCCGATAGCACAGAGAGGCTGTTTAACAGTGGCTAGGCAGGTGGTGTCTGTCGCCCAGGTTGACCCCCATTCCTTGATCTTGCTTGCATGTGTTTGGAGGGGGCTTAGTCCGTCCCTCCTTCCCACGTCCCACACCATCACAGCGCATGCGCGTCCCCTCCCCTATCCTCTGCTACGCTCACCCTCTCCTCTAGAAATCATCTACAGTACGGAGGGGCGCCCGCGTCCTACATGATGACAGCGCATGCTCGTCCCCTCCCCCTCTCTCCTCTAGGAATCCTCTACTCTACGGAGCAGCTCCCGCGTCCCACACCCCCCACAGTGAATGCACGTCCCCTCCTCCTCTCTCTCTTCCCCTACGGTCCCCCCCCGTCCTTTCCTCTAGGAATCCTCTACGGAGCGGCGCCCACGACAGGTGGTGTGACAGCTGCATACTCCGCTGGGGTCGCCACGGTAGTTCCGCGGTGTGAAAATGACGGAGCGCGCGTGTCTCATTCTGTCTCCTGTGCAGCGCCGCGATGAGCGCCCGGACCGCTGCCGTGAAATGAGAGCGGCGACGTTCCTCCCGCTCAAGCTAATTATCTCCCCCGTTGCTTCGCATCCACACATAGTTCCCTTCAGCGGGAAATGGGGAAGTTTTTAGATGCGAAGCATCTTATGCTCGGGGCTCTGTCCGTCCCTCCCGCGTCCCGCGTCCGGCCACTGTAACGAAGTAGGGAAACACCCATTATGCGAACCAGAACCCTGTAGTAATATGAAGGCCGTCAACCCTAACACAGTCATCAGAGTCATGGCCGAGAGCACAGAGAGGCTGCTTAGCAATGGCTAGGCAGGTGGAGTCTGTCGCCCAGGTTCACCCCATTCCTTGAATCATGGCCGAGAGCACAGAGAGGCTGCTTAGCAATGGCTAGGCAGGTGGTGTCTGTCGCCCAGGTTGACCCCATTCCTTAATCTTACTTGCATGTGTTCGGAGGGGGCTTAGTCCGTCCCTCCTTCCCGCGTCCCACAGCGCATGCGCGTCCTCTCCCCCTCTCTCTCCTAAGCTCACCCCTTTTCTCTCCTCTAAAAATCGTCTACTCTGCGGAGCGGCCCCCACGTCCCACACCCCCCCCACAGCGCATGCGCGTCCCCTCCCCTGTGCTCTCCGACGCTCACCTCCTTCCTCTACTCTAGGAATCATCTACTCTACGGAGCGGCGCATGGGCATCCTCTCCCCCTCTCTCCTCTAGGAATACTCTACTCCGCGGAGCGGCTCCGGCGTCCCACAGCGCATGCACGTCCTCTCTCCCTCTCTCTCTCCTCTCATACGGTCCCCCCTCGTCCTTTCCTCAAGAAATTCTCTACGGAGCGGCGCGAACGACAGGTGGTGTGACAGCTGCTTACTCCGCTGGGGGGCGCCACGGTAGTTCCGCGGCATGAAGATGTCGGAGCGCGCGCGCCTCATTCTCTCTCCTTCGCAGCGCCGCGATGAGGGCCCGGACCACTGCCGTGAAATGAGAGCGGCGACGTTCCTCCCGCTCAAGCTAATTATCTCCCCCGCTGCTTCGCATCCACACATGGGTTCCCTTCAGCGGAAGATGGGGAATTTTTTTACAGTCTTTCCTACCGCCACCTGCCTTTTGGAATTACATATGCTCCGGAAGTTCTTTCACGTCAGATGTCTGGCAAATATTGGAGTCGAAGTATGTATCAACATGGTTGATGGCACTCCGGTGTTTTGCAGAAACAGAGCATAACATTCCTGCCATGTTCGAATGTTTTAGATGCTAAGCATCTTATGCTCGGGGCTCTGTCCGTCCCTCCCGCGTCCCGCGTCCCCCCGTCCCGCGTCCGGCCACTTTCATGAAGTAGGGAAGCACCCATTATGCGAACCAGAACACTGTAGTAATATGAAGGCCGTCAACCACTATCACAGTCATCAGAGTCGTGGCCGAGAGCACAGAGAGGTTGCTTAGCAATGGCTAGGCAGGTGGTGTCTGTCGCCCAGGTTGACCCCATTCCTTGATCTTGCTTGCATGTGTTTGGAGGGTGCTTAGTCCGTCCCTCCTTCCCACGTCCCACACCACCACAGCGCACGCGCGTCCCCTCTTCCTTTCTCTCCTACGCTCACCCCCTTTCTCTCCTCTAGGAATCCTCTACCCTACAGAGCGTCCCACACCCCCCTACAGCGCATGCGCGTCCCCTCCCCCTATCCTCTCCTACGCTCAACCCCACTCTCCCCTCTAGGAATCATCTACTGTACGTAGCGGCGCCCGCGTCCTACATGCCCACAGCGCATGCACGTCCCCTCCCCCCTCTCTCCTCTAGGAATCTTCTACTCTACGGAGCGGCTCCCGCGTCCCACACCCCCACAGTGAATGCACGTCCCCTCCTCCTGTCTCTCTTCCCCTACGGTCCCCCCCCCGTCCTTTCCTCTAGGAATCCTCTACGGAGCGGCGCCCACGACAGGTGGTGTGACAGCTGCATACTCCGCTGGGGGGCGCGACGGTAGTTCCGGCGTTGTGAAAATGACGGAGCGCGCGCGCCTCATTCTCTCTCCTGTGCAGCGCTGCGATGAGCGCCCGGACCGCTTTCGTGAAACGAGAGCGGCGACGTCCCTCCCGCTCAAGCTAATTATCTCCCCGCTGCTTCGCATCCACACATGGTTCCCTTTAGCGGGAGATGGGGGGAGTTTTTTTTTTCATAAACTTAACGACGTGCCCACAAGGGCGCCTTAAGTATAGGGCCAAGTGTCGGAAAAAAAATTTTAAAAAGCGATAATCACTAGAGATTATTAGTGTACGATAAGCCCATCTTTTAGGCACATGTGATCATTATTAAGGAAATCCCATTTTTTCTTAATATTTCACAATTAAACATTTCATTAAAAGTTGGTGTTACGCCAGCACTCCTAACTCAAGTTCCTCTGATTAAAAAAATTATTTTTTTGTAGGGACACAAAAGAAAAAAACCTTTGGCCCATGCAATGAACCAAAACAAGTCAGATCTGATGAATATTAAAAGCATAGTGATTAAATAATAAAAAGGTATGGACTAGCACTAGAGGCACCTTCATTTAACAGGCAGCCATATTAATTTTGTGGCACGATTTTGGTTGTTGAGGTTCATTGCACGCCTACTAATGTGGTTAAGGAGTGTACCAAGTTTTAATGAAAAATGCTCATTATTCATTAGTAAAAGAGGGAGAGAGAGAGAGGTTTATTTACAGACAGGCAGAGAGGTCGGCCTGAGCGATAGAATGCTCTAGCCTGCTACTCTGCACCGGGGGGAGGGAAAAGGGGAGGAAAAAGAGTAGTGAATGACGATGGTAAGGTAGAAAAATTAGTATGTACAGTTCCGTAAAGTTTGCAGAGTGCTGTAGACGTGCATCCAGTCCAGTGGTTTGTAGAAAAGCTGTGACCGCTCTTACGGCCACCGTTGCCCTGTTGGCATCTGGCCAAGGGCCCAGCAAAACCTCATCAGTTAGTGGCGTATTATGCAATCCCTCAGTAGAGGAAATCAGTTGCTGTCGTTCCCGTTCGTATGCTGGGCAGGTACAGAATATGTGCTGTAGTGTTTCTGACACTTCACAGTGGTCACAATTAGGACCGGTGTCACTGAAGCCGATGACATGAGCATAACGTTTCGTGAAGGCCTCACCAAGACGAATCCGGTGAATCATGCTTGCAATGTGTCGTTTTGATTTACGAGGCATGCGGAATCTCAATCACGGGTCCCATTTGTGTAATCGCCGGTGTCGTCGCTCCTGTTTAGTCCAGTGCTCAAGCGTTCAGTTGCGTATTACGCACCGAAGCAGGGCGTTTGACTGTTCGCGTACGAAAAAATACCAGAAATGCATGTTCTGAGAAAGTCAGCGAAATAGATTTGAAACAGAGGCAGCGCTTACACCAGATGATCATGAGCACTAAAAATCTCAATATTTACAGCCAGTTCTATCGCGGACCTTACGAATGTGTGCCTTTGCTCGAGCGGCAACTCTCAAATTTTTTTTCGAGCTTGTTCTGCAACGTCAGTGCCATGACGGGGCGCTTTCGCGCTGTCGTGCTGATCATTTGTGAGGAAAGCTTTCGCAGTGTAGAGGCCTGGCTCGATTCGAATTTGCTTAAAAATATGAAATGTACTTCTGTAATTTTTGAAGTGACAGACATCGTCAACCAAAGCAAACTTGATGGTTTACAGGCTCACATACGTGTCCTTGACCGTGAGCAACACGTGTACTACGTACGCGTTCACCTCTTGACAAGTTTATGACTTTATGACTAAAAGTGATGTGTCGACAACGCTTTTAGAGCATTGTTACATGTTCGCACTTGATATTACTGCTAAATAAACAACAAAATAGTACATATCAAGCAAATCTTATGATGCAGACAAAACTGGCACTTTCACTTTCGGTTTGGTAGGTGATGGGTGGTCTAACACTTTTGCTTGTATCTTTTGAAAAAAACTGCGTACACACATACTTTTTGCAGCGAAATGATGGGGAATAAATTGCGCATTTAACGTGGCCAAAAACCAAACAATGAAGTTTTGAAAAAAATTCGCTTTTTTTTTCACATGGCCTCATACCTTAAGTATCTAGGTGATGGCGCTTCGCGGCACTATGGAACCTTGGCCTCCATACCAAAGCTGTCATTCGCACAGTGGAGAAATGCTTTAAGATGAAGAGCAGGAACCATGAACATTGGTGGACGGCGTTATGCTCAAGCTCCGTCCGAGTGGCTCACCGTTTGTGTACCAGGCGGAGAGCTCAGGTCCTGTGCTTCTGCTGCCACGTGATACCTGCAAACTTCTTAATCTCATCTACCCACCTAATTTTCTGTCTCCCCCCTCACGCGTTTGCCATCTCTTGGAATCCAGTCAGTTACCCTTAATGACCAGTGGTTATCCTGCCGACGTGCTACGTGCCCGGCCCATATCCATTTCTTCTTCTTGATTTCAACTATGATATCCTTAATCCCCGTTTGTTCCCTGACCCACTCTGCCCTCTTCCTGTCTCTTAAGGTTACACCTATCATTTTCCTTTCCATCGCTCGCTGCGTCGTCCTCAGTTTAAGTTGAACCCTCTTTGTAAGTCTCCTGGTAATATAGAGGAATACTATAGCATTAATGAGAGGGTGGCATGTATCGTAATTAAGTTTAATAAGAGGTACAAGATGAAGAGCTCAGGCACTTGGCTTTGAATAAGACAGTGAATAAAGGGTTACATCTTATGAGTCGTTAGTACACCTATCTTACATGAGAACTCCTTCCTCCGCAAAAAATATCATCGGCCTTTGAAAAGGATCCGCACCATATAAAGGCTCAACGGTACTTTACCAGAATATGAACTCTCCCCCGTTTTTATTTTATCATACAACCACGGACAGATACGGACTCAGTTGTGGCTATTTCCTGTTTTCTTGATCGCTAGGGTGCTACAGAAATTTAGAGGAACGAACTACAACGCAAAGAAGCTCTCGTCCTCCCGTTCCGGTATCACAGAAAGATCATTCGCAGATTATTTTCGTGAAAAGCATGTCCGGTCACTTTCTGTGTCCATTTCCTCCATCCCAGCTGAACACAGTACGAGGCATAATATGATTATGCACTCTGATGCACGAAGCAGCATCTGACCTCCTCGAAGGCTTCATAAACCAAGGTGTTTGCTGTAAGGCTGAATCGTGAAGAGGCAGTGACACCTTATATTGTCTTGATTTTTATTTGGTCCTCTCTACCAGGTGCTTTGAAACCTGTATTCATTCACTGTAAAGTCCACGCCTATAGACTAAAATCAAGAAGCTGCTTTAATTACCAGAAGTACGGGGAGGGGTCTCATTCATGTCGCAGAAAGCTCACATCTGCGAAGTGATGTACCAACGAGCAGCCAACTGAGAGCTGCACGGGCACACAAAAAGAATTTCCTAATTGGCATGGGCCTCACGTCACGTATACGTGGACATGTGAAACTTTTAACATGGGTAAACAAGTAATCCAACTTAACCTAACAAAGAAGATCACGTTCTCTGAAGCATAGAAAGATATCGCGCCTCTCTTTAGAAGAACCTAGACCGAGAAACACGCCGTGGGGCCGAGCGGCGTCTTGTAATGGTGCCCACGCCATATAGCTGTGTTGATACATGCCCATCTCCGCTTCCCATGACGAAGCCATATCAACTCCTCACCTCTGGGATAACACACAACTGATATGGAGCCTGTGCTTCTTCAAAAACATCATCTTTCGAATCCCCCCCTTGAAGCACTTGAGGTGGCGCCTAGACTAACTGTCTCTAATGCTAACATAATGCTCCAAAGTGAGGCGGAGCTCACTTGACCGCCTGAAGCTGAAGATACATCCCCCAGCCAAGCCCCCCTTATAAAGGTGGTTGTATGAATAAGTCGCCCTCTCTTCCTCATTCACCGAGATGGCTGGCGTGAGTATCCTTCATTGGAGCTTGCGCGGTCTACTTAAAAAAGCTAGATGACATATATGAAATACTTGCACAATGCTAGCAGGATATACACTTAAACGAAACACACGCTAACCTTTTGAAAAGGTAGCCTGTGTACCCTAAAAACAGGCAAGGCCCTAACCAGGGATCTGGTGATGGCGCTTTCGTGGTACAGAAAACAGTTCCCTGTCAAGGGATCACTATATTTACTGATCTACAGGTAGCATTAATACGAACCTTCTCTTTTATAAGAATAATAATCATCTATTTCTGATATATATCTCTGCACTACCACCTCTCTGTTGAGAAACTTGGAAACGTTATTGAGCATCTTCTCGTCCATTCCTGTTGGTTGGAGTGTTGGATGCGCACCACTCTACGGGTATGCACAATCACTAATTTCCGAGATTATGTGATCGGAAAATTCCTGTTGTCCTCTGGCTTCTGTATCATAAAGAAGAGCCTACTTATTATGATACCACACAGCTCACAGAGAGCAATAGATCTTGCAATTGGCTCTCCTCATTTTCGTCAACCACTGAGTGAGCTGCTATTTAGAGACTCTATGTGAATGACCCCCTCCCGGTTTCCATAACACACACAGGAAAAAAAAAAACACATGCTATTGTTAATGCTATGCAGCTTAAATAACAGGTTGTAGACTGAAACAGCTTTCGAGAACTCTCGAAATTAGCGCGCTTACCATTTGCTCCCAAGGAATTGAGTAATCCAAATCCTTCAAAACACGGTATAGTATAGAGGCGGCAGAGCAATGCATTCCAGAAACATTGAACAAGACACAAAACACACGAAGTCCATGGCGCAATGTGGTGTGCGAAAATGAGCGCTAGAAGCAAAAAAAAAAAGCCTGGTCGAAATGTGGCAGGTATGCTACAGCTCATAATTTTGTCAATTCCAACTGTGCTAACTCAGTAACGCCGTACCTAACGCATTCGGCGTAGCCGACGTGAAACCAAACGGGAGAGCTTACAGTAATTCACCAGTCACCAGTGAATTCCTATACAGATACGCGCAAAGTGTACAATAGACTTAGATATCTTCAAGGGCAAAGTGCTTATTCAGGGCCTCCTGTGAGCCCTGCTGGTGATAGCGCGGAACATCAAGCAGAAGCCATAGGCCAATATTTAGAGTTAATAGTTAGCTCAGTATGTTATACAGACTCATTTAAGGAACGCAAGTTAGCCGAGTAACTGCAACTTATCTGTGATAGAACGCCATCCATAGCAGGGTGTCATTACCCTTTGACTACAGAGTTGTTGAACGCAGCGCAGCAGGCCCAGGCAGTAATATATATACCATTTATGGAGAGTCGCGCGCTTTCAAGCATTCTCTTTTTGTTCAACAACTGCAGCTATCTACAGGCCTTTTCACTACCTTCTTTTGCAAAGGGCTTGAAGAAAAGAAAGTCACAGTTTCGCCACAGGGCGAAGCAATGAATGCAATAGCAGCAAATTGGAATGTAAAGCGACGAATGGTAAGCAGATCGAAACGTGCAGCGCGCTGCTCACGCACACGTGACGCACGAAAACAACAAGCACAGGACGAGATCACACTGGCAACGTTCACAGCTCCACACTCAACGCTCTGCTGAAACAAAAACGACGCACGAAACGTATTCGCAGGTACAGACGAGCGCGAACTAACAAGTGTCACAGTTGTTACTTCGCTGCGTTTGAAAAGCATGCTCTTTTCGCAAACGGGGGGGACTGTAGCGAGCGAAGTGACCTTCGTGCGCTCGGTAATTACAACGCAACCGTTCCGGCGAAAGCACAAGACCTACAATTCTCCCCCTATCGCGAGATAAGCGCGCGCGCGCACTGGCGTCTACCCCCCACGGGGCAAAGTACGCGAGCGCGAGCGTCGTGACCCACCCACCGAGCGCCACCGAGCGCGCCCTTTGCGCCATCTCGCTGGTAATGCTGAAAACACGCTGAAAACACGCTGTATGTAAATAGCTCGCCGTTTGAACGCTGAAGGACGTGCGCTTTCGTGGCTCAGCAGTTAGAGCCGCGCTCTGCAGAGCGAGAGGTCCCTCGTTCGATACCGCGCGTCGGAAACATTCTTCTGAATTATTTTTCTTTGTGGCTTTTATAAATTTATAGATACATATACAAATACGGGACATGACGGCGACGGCAATGGCGACGCCGACGGCGAAAACCAGCCGAGAGTGTCTATATAATTGCTATCGCAATAAAAGTCTTGCAGCGGAACCATAAATGGCACATCCTCTTCATAATGAAGTGTCCGGTCCACGTCATAGCGTCACTATGATATCAGAGACCAATAAACATTTTGACGCAATTTCCACGTCACAGAACGACGTTTCTGTTAATTTGAAGTCTTAAAGTAGATCCTATGGCGCCTCTATGGAGTGGCCGAAGAAACTAATAATATTGAAAAAAAAATGCCCTGGAATTAAACGAATAATGAAACATCATAAACATTCCTGGTGGGGCGAGATTTCAATCCGGGCTTTTTATCTGTAATAATCAGTAGAAGCGACATGAGCTGCTCGAGAGTGCTGCGTGTGCGCGCTTGTTGCCTTCGAGAGTACAAATTTTCATGCTGCTGGTGGAACGAAACAGCTTACCTGAAACAGGCCAAACGCCCACAAGCACGCCTAAGGGGGGGAGTGACATTCAGTCGCGAAAGAGATAGCGCGACATCCACGCTTGCGTTGCTGCACTGTTGATGTGTTCGCTGAGGGGTGGCGCTGACGAGTTCTCACGCGGTGTTCTTTAAAAACCGCCTCAAATGCCGCAAATGCGTTTGTGACGCCACGGGCGTTTTTGTAGCCTCTTTATTCAACGCTGCTTCCTTGACGGTATTTTCGAGCGCGAAAACAGACACGATACACTAGAAGGATTGAACAGGATGAGCGCTCACTTCAAACTAAAGTTTATTCACAGAAGATGGCCAAGTTTTAGCATACACCAAAGGCAAAAAAAAAACAAAGAAACGCATGCGTGATACCACAATCTAACAACCGAAGAACAGTTATCACCTCCCAGTTAAAAATGATGACAAAAACCAAAACCACACAACTACCTCCTGCGCATGAGGTTCATAAGACAAAGTAGCAACAAATGGGGGGAGAAAACAACCGTGGTCATGCCAAGCGTGCGCATGGCTGCCGCTGGCCTGATCCCGGCGCCAAAGACTTATCTAGATAAGCCACTTCACTGGTTAGTAGGTTAATAGACGGCTGGCTGACGCACGTGGAAACATTTTTGTCGATATGGAAGGCTTCGATTACTTCTCTTGTTGTTTTGTTTATGTGTCGGAAAAGAACAGTGGTTTTGTTGAAATCGGGATTGCATTCACAATTTCGACAATGACGCGCGAGGTGTGAATAGGGGGCATCTTTTCGGGAGCTGTGGGGTTCCCTTAGCCTAACATTCAGGCATCGGTCGGTCTGACCTATGTAGCAGTGGCCACATGTGAAGGGAATGTGATAGACAGCGTTGCACACGCAAGGAACAAAAGGCATACTATAATTCATGGTACATGTCTGCCTCGGCAATCCCTTGTTACGTAGACGCTTGTGAAGAGCCGGACATATGGAACCTAGCTTACTCTTGGCATTGAAAACCACGTCAACATTGTATCGGGAGGCCACCTTTTTTCAGTCGATGAGAAAGATCATGAACATATGGAATGACGGCGTACTTCCTTCTCTCCTCCGCCGACGCAACATCGGGTACGTCATTCGTTCTTGCCTTGATGATCCTCAGGCACTTTTGGCTCGCTGTGGCGATAATGCCTTCAGGGTAGCCAGCCTCACACAGATTCTTTACTTGGCCTGCTGCGCTTTCGTGCATTAAATACTGGCATGACTTGGTCACCGCTGAACGGATGCAAGAAAAAGCAATCCCATTTTTTACCAACTTGGAATGCGCGGAGCGGTAGGCTAGCAGGGCTTTTGACGAACGAGGCATGTATTTCCAGCAAACGGTGCGAACCGCCTAGCACGAGGTGCAGGTCGGAGGAACTGGATGGTCTGGTCTTTGGGAGTTTCAATAAAAAAACTTCAGGCCAAGCCCCTCTTCCTTGTAGACCTTCAACACATCCACTACCCTGTGGCTGAAATTAAGAGCATCAATAAAAATAAGGTAGTCATCAACGTACCTTTCTACCTTATGAGCCAACCCACACAGGCCCTTATTTACAGCTCTGTCAACCTTAGCCAGGAAAATGTGGCTCAAAATAGGTGCAACACGAGGCCCGATGCACACACCGGAACGCTGAGCATAAACGGCCCCCTTCCAGGAAATAAAAGTGGACCGGAGGTACACTGATAGCAACTCCAAGAAACTACCCACGGAAATGCCACACCGCTTACTAAATTCATTCTCGTTATTATCACACAAACACTCCTTTACATTCAGCAACAAAGCTTTATGGAGCAAAGAATAATAACGGCCTTCCACATCGATACTAAAAGCACTGCAACCAACCGGGTTCTCCTGGCTCAAAAAATCCACGACGGAGGAATGAACTAGAAACATAAAAAGGGTCTTCAATTGTCAGAGTCTCCAAATGTCTCTGTAAATAGCCTGACACTGCGTACAGCCAGGTACCCTTCTCGGAAACGATGGATCTAAATGGCACCTCAGGCTTGTGTGTCTTAGCGGCGAAAAACACATCCATCAGCATCCCCTTGCTGTTCTTCACTTCACTGGCTAGTTTCTGAAGCGAGAGACTGTTCAATAGGTCAAAGGCACGAGCTCTCACTTTGGCCGGCTTCTCAGACACCTGTTGGAAGTTCTTGTGCACGGCTGCCGTCCCCTTCTCCGAGAACATTCCTTCCGTCATGACGACGAAGAAGCCTTCTTTGTCAGACACGACTGCCATGAGGCCAGAAGTTGCAAGAAAGTTGACGATGGAGCCGGTTCCTCGACCTGCACCTCGCGCTAGGCGGTTCGCACGCTTGTTGGAAATACATGCCTCGTTCGTCAAAAGCCTCCTGCTAGCCTACCGCTCCGCGCATTCCAAGTTGGTAAAAAATGGGATTGCTTTTTTTTTGCATGCGTTCAGCGGTGACCAAGTCATGCCAGCATTTATTGCACGAAGGCGCAGCAGGCAAAGTAAAGAAGCTGTGTGAGGCTGGCTACCCTGAAGGCATTATCCCCACAGCGAGCCAAAAGTGCCTGAGGATCATCAAGGCAAGAACGAATGACGTACCCGATGTTCCGCCGGCGGAGTAGAGAAGAAAGTACGCCGTCATTCCATATGTTC